>JAAVUD010000007.1:0-39598 GCA_014898915.1 Fusarium chlamydosporum | reverse complement strand
TTTTTTATTTTTTATTTTTTTTTTTTTTTTTTTTTTTCCTTTTTTTAGGGACATTTATTAAAATTTGGTTTATATAGATAGATTCATATTTATTGAAAACATAAAGGAAATTAAGAAGGCCTGAGCGAAAGCTTATAAGATCCTGAAAATTATAACTCTGCCTGTAAGGATAACTAAACCGTCTTGACATGAAATACGCAGAAAATCATTACTAATCGGGCAAGGTCACTTACACCTTCCGCAAGAATCGTCCAAGGTACAGAAGGCAAGAAGATATCCACCTTGTTTATTGTCTTGACTCCCACACTGGCAGAGCCTGATTTCCACAGGCATAAACCTGTTCTCTGCATTATATCTCTGGGCGTCTCTTTAGAAAGTACAGACCTATGATGATACAGTAGACTCTAGTAACTAACTCTCTTGCGTTGGAATTGCTATCCTTACTGGCCCGTCCATAACGTTACTAGGCGAGCCGGGACAAGAATATTATTAAGTAGGCAATTGCTTCAAGCGCAAATGCAGTCGATCAGCATACACCTTCAGCTAACGTCTTACATTTACAATATTCTGTCTCAGTGAGGTCTTTACGGGATCAACTGATAATTATTGACACTTTTACTAAACATCAACATTATATCTTACACTTGAGAACACTACAATCAACCAATCAAAACCCCTAGCTTCCCCGCAATAACAACCAATCAGCGTCCCCCACGGAGATCGTCAAGAGACTAATCACAATCATCATGTCTTCCACTGGGTCCCTCCAATATCGAGATTTAGGTATAGTATAATCTGTCAACTAAATGAGTTCAGGCTGCTATCTTAGTGTAGGTACGCTGTGCATACCTAATCACTATAACACTTTCCGCAACTTTAAGGTAGTCCCACCCCGGACTTTCCAGAGTCCTCTGTAGACTGCAAATGGCCAAATAATGGTTAATATTGCTCCTGTTGACTTACTTTCTGTGTGCCGAGAGATTCGAGCCCTGTTGTTTCGGCCAAAAACCTTAACCTCGGCATCTTCCGAGACGGCGAAAATGCGTATAAGACTATTGGTGGCAGCTCAATAAGGGTCAGACGCTACCACTACCTGGCTGTTCTTAGCCTCGCTTAGTCCAACGAACAGGACCTTTCTAGTTTCGGTTAGCCTATCGTTTAACTGAACAACCACCAGCCTGTGATGAGGACAACTTAGCATGACACTCGCAATTCAGATTATCCACTGCAGGATACCTCCCATAGCCGAACGCAAAGAGGACAACGGCTTGACTGTTTGATCGTACCAAGGGATTGATACAGCCAGACAAGTGCTGGCGAAAGGCAGCTCAATGAAATCTCAGTCAGTTAACAAATACAATATATCTCCTCTATTACTAAAACAAGCGAACAGGCAGCATTTGTTACGTTTCAAACACCGTCCTCGTCCGGTGTTCCTGCTATGTCTTGGCATTCCAAGTTCGGATTGACGGCCGCTGATCGCGGTTAGGGACGTCATCGGTAGTTGCCGTACAAGGATGGACCATCGGTCGAACTCATAGTTGAAACGTCATACTGGACATTCCGGCATTATCTTGTAGTACGGATAAAGTGTTGTGATGAAGTATTAGACTAGACGTTTCGAATTGATGAACAACACTACGATGAAAGATGAGGCTGGTGATGGAAAGTGGGGACCCAACAAAAAAGGCCTGTCTCACACTAGACTCAATTTGGCGCAGGTCGACAGCCTCCAGCGCTAGTCTACAGTGGGAAAATGGTAGGTGTGTAGGGTAACGCCAGAAAGATTCTCTTGGGCTTGCCATCAGCAGTCGGGTCAGTTGCTCAGGTTGAAACGGCTGTTCGGAAATATAGTTGAAAAGTCTGATCGAAGACCTGGTCCGTAAGGGAGTCTTGCGGTGATTTATCGCTGATGATTCATTTGGAGTGATTGGTTGAATGTTTCCCCCCAAAATCAGTGAACATCTCAAAAGACAAGGTGGTGTGGTACTGGAACCGTCTCGAAACACTATCACTGCTGACACAACATACCTAGAAGCGGAATACGTAGTGAGGGTACGTCATGGTGACATGGAATTGGCGAGAACCAATAGTGCTGTATTGAGTCTATATATTCGTATCCTCCATGGTTGTCAATTGACCTGATAAGTGAGCATCTCGAAAGACAAGGCTGTGTAGCACTGGCATTACTACCGCCACTATGATAGAAGGCATCCTTAGCAGGATAGTCAACAGTGTAACGTTGTGTTGACATAAAATTGAGGGAAACAGATGCTGCTGCGTCGATTTCACATGTCCAAGTTCCTCGTGGTTATTGTGTGACGAATCAGTGAGCATCTCAACAGCCAAGGTTGTGCGGTACTGAAACGACCACCGCTATGACATGACGTTCTTGTCGCGGGATATTCAACAGTGGGACATCTTATTGACTTCAAAACATGTCAGAATAGTAATAGCATGTCAATTCCATAGATAAAAGCCTTAGGGTTAAGTCACATGACAAAAGAAGTTCAAATAGGTAGTGCAATCTCCCCTCAAGAAGAGGTCAGAATTAAGCAGGTAGATAGACCTCAATCAAGCAACCACCATATCCACATGAACCTATTTTCAACATTATTCAATCTAACAACCGACAAACCAACTAAAAGGAAGCATCAGTAGATTTAATTTATCAAGTTCAATACATAATGCCTAGTGTCATTTCGACCAGAACTATCGCTTATGCTTCTCAGCTAGCTTCTCAGCCTTCATCCTCCCCAAATCAGCAATGCTAGCAGCGCCTACAATCTCCACCACTGTAAAGGGCACTCCAACCTTTTGTCTGAACCAGTTCCTCAGCTCGATGCTAACAAGCGAATCGACACCCGCGCTCGCCAGCGGCACTGTCAGGTCGGGCTCCTCGTCGCTCCGCATCATGAAGTTGAACAGAGCGGTCCCAATCTCATGCGCCAGGAAGTCAGCTGTGGCATCCGCCTCGAGCAGCTCGGGCGTCTTGCCACATGACGACAGGAATTCTTTCAGACCACCGTCCTTGGCGGGGCCAAAATCGATCTCGTCCCGGTTTTCTATGTTGCGGTACACCAGTAAGCGTGGGCTCTTCTTCCAGCCCGTGCGGTTCATGGGCGAGAGGAGGGGCAGCTTTGAGCGCAGACCAACGACGACATGGTTTTCGTTGATGTAACCCTTGGTGAGCCTGGTGTATTCGTCAGTGTTCTCTGCGGCAGCTGTGCTCCTTTCAGAGGTGCTGTTTGCAAGAGAAGCTCGTGGACCCAGCATATGCTCTATAGAATCGAGGAGATCCTGCTCATGCAAGAAGTGAAGAGATGTGGCGCGCAACGCCTCAAGAAGGTGTCTCTCTCTGGCGAGGAAACCAACGTCTTCCATGATGCCGATTGCCAGAGTTGAGTAAGCCAGGCCTTGACCATTTCGATACTGCACGTAGGCATCCATGAATGTGTTGCCTGCTGCGTAATTGGCCTGCCCGATTTGTCCCGCTGTTCCTGACACGGAACTGAAGAGGAAGAAAAAGTCGAGCGGCTCCTCTTGCTTCTGCAACGCCTCCTCAAAGTTCCGCGTGCCTAGCACCTTGGGAAGGACTGCAGTCTGCCATGCATCGAACGCCATGTCGACAAAGTTTGCATCCTGTCGGTGTTAGCATTTCGCTCCGAATGGTTTAGGGTTAAGAACGTGGTTGCAACATACCTGTAAAACCATGGCAGCCTGCAAGATTCCGGCGACGGGGTTTGTGGCCGAGGCCACGGCCTCCTCAACGTCGGCCCGGTTATTATGTTCCCACTAACGACTTGGGTCGAGCGACCCAAACTTGCCAGCTCCTCAAAGAAGGCCGGGTTGGATTCGGCAAGCTGGGTGGCCGACCTGGAGAAAAATAGGAGATGGAGCGCTCCCTTTTCTGCCAGATACGTAGCAATCGACTGGCCCAATCCACCCAATCCACCTCCAAACACGTAGGTCCGGTCGTCTCGAAGAATTAACTCTCGGCGCGCCGGTTCTGCCTCGGGCGCATGATTAGGGTTAACCGCGACGACGATCTTGCCTATATGCTGACCCTTTTGCATGTAGCGGAACGCGTCCTCAACTCTTGCAGCCTCAAATGTCTTGATCGGTCCGATGGGCCCAAGTTTTCCTTGCCCGCAGAGCTCCATGATCTTGTTCAGGACTCTGCTTGCCGCCTTAGGCTTGTGCGCCCAAAGCTCCGTGTGATCGAGGCCCACGAATGTTCGGTTATTCTCGAAGCGGTCCATCGCCAACTCGGCCTTGCCGATCAAGTCTCTCTTTCCGATTTCGACCATTGTGCCAAACTTGGCAACGCAGTTCCACGATTCGTGAAGTAACTCCCCCGAGAGCGAGTTGAGAACCACATCGACACCTCGGCTGTAAGTTGCTTTCAGGATCCCCTGCCGGAAAGAACTATCTCTGGAGTTGAAGATACGGTCTCTAGGAATACCGAACACATTTGTCAGGTACTCGGCCTTCTCCTCACTGCCCACGGTACAGAATATCTGAAGCCCAAAAGGTTAGCGAGCTTTCATTTTAGAAATCATTTGATGTGAAAGGAGTGCAAACCTCTGCTCCGATCATCTTGGCTATCTGGATGGCGGCTTGTCCAACTCCACCACAGGCCGAATGAATCAAGACAGACTGTATTTAGTTAGTGTCTGTTCGAGGCATAGAGACATCAAATCTTACCTGTTCTGCCTCCAGCCTTGCCAAGTCCACCAATCCATACATGGCGGTGCCAAAGACGCATGGCATCGTCGCCGCCTCTTCGAAACTCAGAGACTCGTGAATCTTGGTGCAATAGATCTCAGGCATGGTCTATGACGTGGAGAAGCAGCCCGTGGAGCTGAAAGCAACCCGATCGCCAACAGCAAGGTGCTGGGCACCGGATCCAACCCGAGTGACAACGCCAGCGCCCTCGAAACCAAAGTCGCCGGCAGCCGAACCGTCAGTGGTGGCCTCGACAATGCCCATGGCAATCAAGACGTCCTATTTTGAAAGTCAGCAACGATGTACCTTGTGATGGCTTCGCTGGATGTCTGTTACCTTGAAGTTGAGCCCGACCGCTCGAGTATCCACCTGTACCCAGTCCTCCGCCTTCAAGTCCGGCGACGTCTTTTGTTTCCAGTGAAGAGTTTGAATGATTCCAGGCTTGTCGATGACCAGACTCTTCATTCGGACTTGGGGTCTTTTGTCTTGAAGTTCGCTGTTCATATTGATCCAGTGCATCCGGCCGACCTGGATCGTGCCGGCATGGAAAGCGTACTCTGACTCAAAGTCAGTATCAACCTCGCCGTCGGCCACTCGCGACGGGAACGTCTTGAGAAGGTCAGACAGTGTTCTCCATGCACTTTCATCGAACACCTCGAGTTCCAACGTCACGAAATCAATACCCGTCTCTTGGCGGATGCTCCTGGTCATTCCGTTGACGAGCGCGTAGTCGGGGTTCTTGCAACCGATCTGGCAGGCCCCAGTGGCCCAGCAAAAGGGGACGTCCTGAACGGAGAAAAGAGTGTGTTTGAACGAGTTGAACTGATCTTCGGTGATATTGGCGAGAAATGGCACTTCCAAATCCATCAGGAAGACTGCAGGCTGCCCTGGGGTGAGCACCTGACCGAGGGAGAAAAGGTCGAAGGCCAGACCTGTTCCTTGCAGGTACGTTGTGGCTTGCGCATTTGCGGGATGATCTAATTCATTGGCGATGATGCTCACTCTTTTCAGCTGCTCACAGCGGCGCTGAACGGGTCTGGCGATGATGCTGTTGCTCATGTTACCATCAAAAGCATATGCCTCAACACCGGAGAAGCCTGCCTGCAAAAGCTTTTCGTGCCATATTCCAGCACTGATGTATGGTTCGTTCTCACGACCTTCCTCGCTGAACCACCAGCCGACCAGCGGCCCCATGACATAATTGACCGACTTGGATGCCTCGGGACTGAGTTCCATGAGGAACAACCGGCCTTCGGGATGAAGAAGCTTCCGTACATTGGACAAAGTTTTGACGAGATCAGGCGTGGCGTGGAGACAGTTAGAGGACACAATGAGGTCAAATGAAGCCTCCTCGAATCCTTGACTGATGGGATCGTGAGTGATATCAAGCACCGAGTACTCGATGGCCTGATAGTCACGGAATCGCTCCTTGGCCCCCACAAAGAACCCAGCTGATATGTCACTGTACACATAGGTGCCATACATGCGCTCTCCCTGTTCGGATCTCAGCGCGGGAAGAATCGTGGCGGTGGTGCCGCCTGTTCCAGCGCCAATCTCCAAGACTCGCATGGTGGGCTTCTTGTGGCCGAGCAGAGTTAGGAAATGGAGATGATCAGCGTTGTTGGTGAAGTCATACATGCGCATCAAGATGTTGTCGGCCATGAGCACCTCGAGCGGGTCGGCCTCACCAGTGAAAAAGCGCACGCTATTGTCAAAGATGCGATATAGGGAAATAGTCACAGCTTCAGCTTCAGTGCCCTTGGAGGCTGCGAGGTAGTCTCGAATGAGCTTTTGTCTCTCCTCAGAGCTCATGGTTGCGATTTCGACGCAGTTAGGGACGTGGGGGTATCGCCCCTCGACCGCTTCTGAGTAGGGGATGTCCATCCAATCGCGAAACTTGACAAGATGCCATTGGGTTGTTTCGAGTCCGGCGAGCTGGTGCCTGGACTCGATGATGTATGCTAGACCCATAGTATCGACCAGTCTGTGTTGCTCATCATCGGGATCCTTCTTTAGCGATCGCAAGAGTCGTGTAGCGTCAATGAAGTCAGCATCGGACTTCCATTCAAGTACAGCTGCAGCGTGTGGATCGTCGTCGACGACATCGGAGCCGTCGCTCAGCGGTGAAAGTTCGAGACCTGTCCAGCTGAGAACAACTTTCCCATTGGGAACGCCCACCAGGTTGCTCGTTGATCCGCCACGCCCCTTACCAGCGGCATCTCCAACCACTCGTATGGGTCCCTCGGGTCTTCCCACGTACATTTCTCCAATATACTTGGGAACTGAAGGCGTACTGAAGTTCCTGCCAAGTCCATGGCATAGGCAGACATTGGAAAGATGGAAGGCAGCGTCGATACTAGCCGGGTGAACAGAATACAACTCGCCCTCTTCGGGGAGACATTTGTCGTAAATGGTGCCCACGGCTCTCTTCTCGGTCGTGTGAGCGCTAATGTCATCCAAGCCTCGGAATCGTCCGCCATAGTTCATACCAAATCGACGCCAAACATTGTACATGACTGAAGTGGGAACTTTGCGAGGGAGGGGCTCGATCTTTGGGGTGTCGGGAACAGATGTTGACCCAGACCTAACTTGGCCCGAGACGTGCTTGGTCCATGTGTTGGTGGTGACAGAGAAAGACGAGATGTTGAAGCTATACCAATCCGAGTCAGCGGCGTTGGTCAGGCGAACGGGCGTCAACGTTGTGACCAGCTCGACAGGATCGCCATGTAAGACGAGCGCCGAAGCCAGCGTAACTCGTCTCAGAGCGTAATCGTCAGATCCTGGACGAAGCTGTTTGACCGCTTCACCGGCCATGCAGAGGTAGGCTGCGCCAGGAAAGATGATGTCACCCAATATGTCGTGGTCACTGAGCCACGGGGCATCTTGGACTCGCAACTTGCAGCGCCATGCGGGTCCGGCGTCTGCACTCTCGAGCACCCGGGCACCAAGCAGTTCATGGTGGTCGAATTTGCGGAAACGCCAGTCTCGGGATAGGCGGTTCTCCAACCAATACTCGCCATCGTAGTGCCACGAGTATGTGGGGAGGTCGGTCAACAACTCGCCGCCTTCATTCACGGCGTTCAAGTCAAGATCAGGGATGCCAGCCAGCCAAAGATTGCCTGCGGTGCTGAGCATTGACAGATGGGCGTCTTTTTTGCGTACAAGCGTTGCAATGTATCCGGCATTCGACTTGGTCTCGCTCTGAATGGTCTGTCTAATAGGCCCCGCGAGAGCCGAATGCGGTCCGATTTCCACAAACGTGAGGTTATCATGAGACTGGAGCGCAGTCTGAATGGCACCTTTGAACAACACAGGAGACACCAGGTTCTCTGTCCAGTATGAGGTCGATAGATCACTGTTGACGCCTTTGGTCACCGACGAATAGAAAGGAACTTGAGGCTGGCTTGCGTTGACGGTTCCAAGAAGGGCAGCGTAATCTTTTGCAACAAGCTTCATGTGCTCTGGGTAGACAATCTGTTAGTTACTTTTCCTCAACTAGAAAACAAAAAAAAAACCCCCATAGATGTTACTGACCCGAGTGATAGGCACATTCGACGCGAAGAGGCCGGACTAAAACGGACGGATCAGCGGTGCGGATACTTTCCATGACCCCTTCCAGAACATCGGCATCGCCCGTCAATGTGACACTAGCTGGTGAGTTATCGCAGCCAACGGTAACCCCTGGCTGAAGGTACTGCTCGACATCTTCCCGGCCAAGACCTATGGCTGCCATACCACCTTTGCGAATAGACTTGAGCGCAATGGTCGAGTTTCCTCGATAGTAGGCGACGCGGATTGCATCTCGGGCCGAAATGGCGCCGCAGGCGTATGCGGCAGCAATTTCACCAGACGAATGACCTACAACAGCGTCAGGTGAAATACCCCGGCTCCGAAGTAGTTCCACGAGTGCAATCTGGATTGCCGTGCAGCAGGGCTGAGAGATCTCTTCTTCAGATAGACGGCTGGTCTTTTCGGTAGCAAGAATTTCATCTAGAAAGAATCAGTAGGTGAATGTTCAACGCCAAGAGTCGATATATACCTCGCATGTTCCAGTTTGGGCCATCCGGTAGCCGTGATAGCTCAGCGTCAAGGTAGTCGATCGTATCCTTGAAGACTCCATTGCTTCTGAGAAGCTCAAGGCCCATTCCAGCCCATTGAGCCCCCTGTCCCGTAAAGACAAAGACAAGGTCAGACTTGGACCCAAGGGCCGGCTTGACAATTTTCGATATTTCGAAGGAATCCAATCCGTCTGTGACGCAGAAAGCGCGATGCGAGTGCACTGCCTGTTTGGTGCTCAATGTGTACGCCATGTTGGTGAGAGAGTCTGGATGTGTTGTCAGGTACTCTTCGTGCCTTTGTGCAGACATCTCCAAGGCTTTGGGATGCTTCGCAGAGAAGGTAAGAAGATGCCATCTGGGGTTTTCATCGTCTGAAACCTGCGATTTGGAGTCGGGTTTCTGTCCATAGCCAAAAGAGGCAGCAGATTCTAGTATAACCTACATACAAGCAGTTTGTCAGTACAAGTTGACGCACATCAGTCTTGTTCTTGACTTACATGGGCGTTGGCACCTCCGATTCCGAAGCTGTTGACAGCAACTCTTTCCAGTTTGTCAGTTGGCCACGGTGTAGCTTTGAGCGGAACCTTGAGTTTCGCTTCCTCCCATGGGACTGGGGTTGTTAGCACTCTTCTTAACCTAGGACATGAGTAACATTACTTTTTGGGTTCGGGGTCTTGAAGTTGATGTTTGGTGGGATGGTCTTATTCTCGAGTGCCAAAGTCATCTTGATGATGCTCGACAATCCAGATGCGCCTTCACCATGGCCGATATTCGGTTTGACCTTGTTCAGTGTAAACAGATGAACTCGAGACTTTTATTATTGTAAACTTACTGATCCAATGTAGATGCCGTGATCTCCCCATACGTTAGCCACGGCGCTTACTTCACGGGGATCGCCGACCTGTGTTGAAATCTGGGTTAGTATTTATCCTTGTTCATCTATTGGTTCACATACTGCAGTTCCAGTTCCGTGGCATTATACCATGGCCGTTTTGGAAAAATCAGAAATGCCTGCCAGTCGATGCCCTCGTCTCATCAATTTCTCATGACTTTCCGGGTTGGGCAGTGCAAAGCCGGCCGTCTTTCCATCGGCAACGGCACACGTTGATCGAATGACGGCTCTTATGGGGTCTCGGTCACGAACTGCATCCGACAGTTTCTTGATGTAAATGGCCGAGACACCCTCTCCACGAGCATAGCCATCAGCGTCAGCATCAAAGGTTTTGTAACGGCCATCTTCTGAAAGAACACCCTGTTCAGTCAACGCCACAGTAGTTCGTGGCGTAATGATGAGGTTGATGCCGCCAACGATGGCACCGTCAGCGCAGTCTCCGCTGAGAATGTCCTGACAGGCCAGATGGAGAGCTATCATAGAGGAAGAGCATGCTGTCCGAACCACCATGCTATACAACGTTGATTAGAGGCATCGAAACAATGCATGGGGTGGGTACGTATACCTAGGACCCTTTAGATCAAACTCGTACGAGGCTCTGTTTGCAATGATGTAATCGCCGTAGACATATGTTCGCGTTGGGTTCAAGTCTTGCCCGTCCTGCATCTCCATTTCGCCCCAGTCATCACCCAGGGCACCCACATAGACACCGACATCCTTGCCCCTCCAATTGGTGGTGCCCGAGTTCTCGAAAGCTTCGTAGACGACTTCGAGAAAGAGACGTTGCTGCGGATCCAGCAGCTCGGCCTCCTGTTTCGTAAAGGACCAGAAGTTGGGATCGATGTTGGCTAGGTTGAGCTCCTCTAGGAAGTGTCCATACTTGGTGCCCACGTGTGTCACGCGTCCGGGACCGTACCATGTGTCGATGTTGTAGCGGTCCTTGGGGACCTGGCATCGGCCATCCTTGCCATTGACTAGGAGATCCCAGTATGCCTCGGCGTTGTGGACGCCTCCAGGGAGTCGCATACCCATACCAATGATGGCAATGGGTTCGTGTACATCTTTTTGATCTATGGGATCGCTTCCAAAAGGCTCACTGGCTTGTCCATTTGCCGCTGGATTACCATTAGAATAGTGATCGGTATGACCGTTGGTATGACCGTTGGTTTGGTCCTTGGTCACTTGGGTGCTCATGATGTGTTCAAACCTTGGAATGATATGTCGACTACGATTCTAATCCAGTAACTCTCCTGAGATATCCGTCTCGTGGGAAAAGACTGAATTTAGGCCTGTTGGCACAATCATTTCATCGAATGTACACAGTCGCATTCTGTCTGAAGAACCGACTAGGGATGGGATTCGCAAGCAAAGTCCAAGACAAGTACAGCAGATTTCACTTGACACTGATCCAAGACAGGGTTTTGGACGGTGGCGAAACACACTCAATCGATTCTTTAGTCGGTGTCAGTCGCATAAGCTCACTGAAGCGGAGGAGAAGTGGGCCATGGAGCTTTCACTGGGCTGCCGACTCGGAGATACAAATAGCAGTACTCTTTATTATAAGCCAAACACTTTGGTTGCGACGTTCTATCTGACCACCAATTTCCGGCTCTCTCGTCGTCCAATACGCATCAGTCTTGTCGTAATCAGTCAAGAAGGACTGTAGTCAAGGTAGGAAAATGGAAACTGACCAGGCCAGCGTCTACATTGTTGGTTTAGGCCACCACTATCCACCATATATCAATGGACTCGAGGATATCGAGGAATATTTAGCCAAATTCTGCGATACCAAAACTCCTGCGTAGGCTTTCCTGCTTTCTATCGTGATCGCAGGGGACTAATGACTGACTCCATCCCAGCGTAAGGAAACTCTTACAAGTCAACCAAAACACGGGCATCAAAGGACGCCCCAATATTATCTCCCGAGATGACCCTCTCTTCAACCGCTCGGAGCCTCCAACAATCTCGGAGCTTGACAGCATCTTTCGCAGTCGAGCAGTCGACCTGGCCGCCAGGGCCTGCAAGAAGGCCATTGCTGAGTGGAAAGGGAAAGTATCACAGATCACTCACATAGTCGCTGCAACAGGCACAAACGCTGGCAGCCCAGGCTACGACCTGCTTGTCAATCAGCGCCTGGGCATCCGTCCTGAGGCTCAGCGAATGTTGCTGAGCGGTATAGGGTGCGCAGGAGGTTTGGCTACTATTCGTACCGCCGCTACCATCGCTAATGACGCCACGCTGAGGGGCCGCCCAGCCTGTGTCTTGGGATTTACTTGTGATGTAACCAGCACCAACATCCGCTGCGATCTGAAGATGATTTCAGAAAACCCCGACGAAGTCAGGGCATCGATGGCATTGTTCTCAGATGCTTCAGCGGCTTTTGTCATTTGCAACTCACTGGGCCTCGAGAACAACCAAAATGCAATATACAGAGTGCTTGACTGGGAAAACAGCGTGATACCTGGGACACAATCAGACGAACATTGCCTTGTAGATACCCTGGGTAAGTATTCGTTGCTTTCTATTGACATGCTTGGCTCCAGGCTTTCGGTCGTTCAGGAGTCCAAACTTGCCGGTATTAATAAACAGCGCCGTCATTCCTCTTATTGAAAGGTTGATCGCCAGGAACGCATGGCAACTTGCAAAAGATGAACAGAAGCTGGCGGCAACAGATTTTGACTGGGTAATGCACCCAGCTGGCCTGGCCGTTTTGGATCAAGTGAAAGAAACCTTGAACCTACAAGACGGACAGACGAGAGCGTCATTCGATGTATATGAGAACAAAGGAAATTCGGCTGGTCCGACTGTGCTTATTGTTCTCGATAGGTTGAGGAAGATGGGGGACATGAGGGAAAACATCGTTGCTTGCTCATTTGGACCAGGAGTATGTGCTGAGATGACTGTCCTAATCCCGTATAGAGGATAAATATTGTATCACTATGATACATCGATTGCTGTAGAAACCTTTCTTTGACACAATATGTCCAGAATCTCATTTCGAGTGGCAGCGTCTAGATTCTCCATGACGAATGATGTCTTTTGTATCCGAACTGGCTGTTTCGAAGTGCCATTATCTGAGCTGCATGTTGTACTTTGAGACTCATCGGATTTGGACGAAGCTGAAATGGTTTCTGCCACACTGGAAGGGCTATCCTTTTCGACTGTAGACTTGTCGTAAATAAGGCTGGGTGAATCATCTAAAGGATCGAATGAGTCAAAGTC
The DNA here is from genome assembly GCA_014898915.1 of Fusarium chlamydosporum. NCBI lineage: Eukaryota > Fungi > Ascomycota > Sordariomycetes > Hypocreales > Nectriaceae > Fusarium > Fusarium chlamydosporum. The sequence continues at coordinate 26,698 of JAAVUD010000007.1, read as the reverse complement.
GAAATTTCCAAGGCCAATGTCAGATGGGATGAGGTCCGTGTCCCAGTTCATTGAGGCTGAAATGGAAATGTCCGAGAACGTTGGAAACTGGATCGAGTCCCGCGTCGAGCCATTTGACTCTTCTTCGGCTGCGCAACTCGCATTAAACGAGAATGTGTTTCCTTGAGTATAGGTATGGCCAACTTGGCCTTATGTACTGCTCTCGTCAAGAGCTTCGGACATGTTGAAACCAAGTGAATGAGATTGCTCCAGTTTGCGGATATTCAGGCTGTATCTATCTCGCAGCCCTAGTTAGTGCCCTATCTGATTTACAACTAGTTACGTACCTATTGGCAATTTCAAGAGTCGATCTGTTTGGAAAATACTGCCCGGCGATTTGTTTCCAGGACCGACCATGGAGATGAACGGCTTCCATTAAAATACGATCCTGTGAGAATATGCTAATTGAGTTGCTGTACGTTCTAGAAAGTTGGGCCGCATACCTCTGGATCGGTCCATTCTTCACGACTTAGATCGGGATCAAACGAGCTTGTCCAATGCTTGGCACATTCTGAGAATCATCAGGACATGTTGACTAAATTCAAAAGGAGTCATACGATCAGGGCTTCGATTGCCAACAGCCTCGGACACAGAAGTCCAGCTGGGTAATGTGTTAGTAGGAGGCTTAATGGCAACACGAAAGACACTGTACCTGTAACCATGAGTAGCGATAGCATCATGCAGTCGTTTGTTCTCATCACTCGTCCAGGCTCCACGGTTCCAATTGCGTTTTATCTTCATCCATCGATTCCTACAGTCCTTGTTACTCCGGCCTGTATGAAGTTGGGCTATTGCAACCCAATTGATGGTTCCTGCAGCAAGGGGATGTCAAATGACACATCATGGATGGTATAGTTGATGTGTTTATTACTTGCCTGTGTATTTGGAAACCTGTTTACTGAATAGCTGGTCTTCCTCGGCTGTCCACCTTCGAACCTCGGTTGACTTGCGAGTTGACATGATATAGATGCTTAAAGAATGCTTATTTTTGCTTGTTGAGGTCTCAATGTACTGATATTATCGGCCGAGCTGATGAAATAGATGTGTTGTTTTGGTGGCAAAGGAAAGAGAAGATCCCCAAGAGGAAGGATAGCTGGGCATTCTGTGCCTTCTTGAAAATCTTATCCTCAGGCACAGTCGAATTAAGCTTTCATTAACGAGCTCGTCAAAAAATTTAAACAGGTAATTATGTAGAAATCGGAGTATGATGCCTTTTATTGTGAACCTCACCCAAACAAACATCCTGTAGGTTCTTCAGATGAGCCGTGCACTTTTAAATGGCACAGCTTAACAGCGCCTGGTTGTAGAGAACCCTGGGAAATACGGGAAATCTTGGTCAGTAATCTTTTACGATACTGCAGTAAGAAAATGGCTGCGACGCTCCAACTGATTCAACCGGATGGGAGTTCCACAAAGTGACAAGGTTCACTACCAACAGCCCTCAGCAACAAGCACCGCCCTCACCCTCTAGGTATTAGAAGCCATCTGGCGTGGTCATGTCCTCTCTTTTGAGCCAAATTAATTCAATCTTTACTTTGTGATATAGATCTACCGTCTAACTTCGATTGCCGTCTGTCTGGTACTTACCTCAGCTTACCCTGTAAGGCGCTTTATAATAAACCCTGTTCGTGATATACCGAATGGTAAAGCTCCGACGCTATCTACGGCACGGTCCGAGTAAGCTTACGCGTATCCTTAAGCTTATCTTACCCCTAGAATCTGGGAAACAGTCCTTCCCTAGCATCAAATACCCTCGGTCTCTTGTTTATATAATTTGTCAAAACTGACCTACCCCAATGATTTACCAATCATAAAGCAAGATGACAGTGGGGGTTCGTTGACTTGAGTTTAGTAATTTGGAGGCGGGGTAAGGAGAGATAATGTAAGGGGGACTGAGAGTTACTGAAGTTGTGGAGATGGCCTGAGTCTGAGCCTGAACCTGGTCTCATCAGACGCCACCAACACGGGAATCCCTATTTGAAGTAACGCATGATCTGATTATAACAGTTGAGGGGATAGATCAAGGTTTGTAAAATGTACCGTATATTCTAGGTGTCCCACTACTGCAGGTTCTTAGCTCATTCTTATAATAATCTCTCATCGAGCTAGCTGATACCAGCTAAATTATTATCGACTTGCAGACCAGTCCTCAGCTAAGATGGTATACCTAACCCAGCGGGACGCGCCGGCGCTAAAGCTAACCGTATTCTGCCAAGAATAGGACAACTATCCAAGTCATAACTTAATTTCGACGCTTCAATTTTCATAGTTATTCATCAATGTGTTATCGCAGCTCCCAACAGCTGTTGGGAGTCGAAAGCATGATTTTCGTCCTTCACTGGGAAGGTGTCCATAACAGTCAACCAACCGCCAAGACACGGCTCGTAATACGTACATGCTTGATATCAGATGTTTTGAATTGCCAAGCGCCACCAACATCACCGATTCACCGTATCTTGGTTGCAGGCAAACGGCACGGCCCCTTGTCCCTGTTCATGTCCCTGAGGCCTGTAATCTGTTGGTTGCACAGATACACAGCACTGGAAGGCTACTCAAACGAGACCTAGGGTTACTATTACGCTCACACACACGCACATTTGTCGGTTATCCTTTTCCTCTAGCACAAATATTAAATTCGAGACCTGTCTTTGCTCCTTCCAAGATCGTAACCTCCTGTTCTTTACTTCCTAGGTACAATCCTTCTTTAACTTTCGTGTAAGTTTACAACAAAAAGCATCATGACTCCAATACTATCACAAGACTCTTGCCCTTACCCTATAATAAGGTTTGGAAACAACCAGTACAAAAACCACTTCCAACTGACATACAAGAGCTTCCTAGGTACAATCTACAAAATTCCTTCGTCGGCATGGGTTCCGAGCACAATCCCATCATGGACGAAATAACCCCAGACTTCCCATTCAAGACCACGCCCAAGGCTGCGCCCCCAACGTTCAAGATTGATCATGACTGCGGCGTCAAAGTCACAACAGTTAGTACATTGTCATATCCCTTCCTGGTCAGATGCTCATTTACCCAAGTCTCCCGCGATAAACAATCCTCCATTGCCCGCCGATGGCCCTGGTAACGAGACCTTCTCCAACGGGCTCTTGATTTCCCTCTTGATTCTTGTCCCGACGTGCACGGCATGGAAGCTGGGTGGCGGGTTCAAGACCACCGTCTTCTTCGCCCTCATCACCACTCTTCCGATTTTGATCGTTTTCTGGACCATCGCCTCTTCCACATCCCCGCGCACGAACGATAGAGTCAAGTGCCCAGGTCTTCCTGTAGAACACTACTTGACTTTTCATAAGGAACAAGATCGGGCCAAATACCGAGGACGGAACAAGGTTCCGATGGAGACATTCATGCGCAAATATTTCGACGGCGACGCAGACTTCAACAGCGACGTCCTAGAAGTGCTTGAGTACCGTCATGATTGGGCGTCTTTCCGTTTCACATGGGAGCTATTTCGATTCATCATTGTCAACTTCGCCACCGACGTCCTCGTCCATAGCCGATCTCAGGATGAAGATCAAGTTCGAGACCACTATGATCGTGGTGATGACTTCTACGCTTGGTTTCTGGGTCCGCGAATGGTCTATACATCCGGCATCATCTCCGATGTGACAAAGGAGGAGTCTCTCGAACAGCTACAGGACAACAAGCTTGCCATCGTGTGCGAAAAGATTGCCCTGAAGCCTGGCGAAACCCTGTTGGATATTGGTTGCGGTTGGGGTACGCTTGCCAAGTTTGCCAGTGTCAATTATGGTGCAAAGGTAACGGGTATCACTCTCGGGCGTAACCAGACCAAGTGGGGGAACGAGACCCTGCGCAGAGCTGGCGTAACGGACTCTCAGATTCACTGCATGGACTATCGCGACATGCCCAAGGCCAAATACGACAAGATTACTTGCCTGGAGATGGCCGAACATGTCGGCATCTTCAAGATTACTAACTTTCTTCGACAGTGTCGCGATATGCTGGAGGACGACGGCGTCATGCATCTTCAGATCGCAGGCATCCGACAAGCTTGGCAGTATGAGGATCTGGTTTGGGGCTTGTTCATGAACAAATATGTTTTCCCGGGCGCAGACGCATCTACACCACTTGCGTACTATATCGGGTTTTGCGAAAGGGCTGGCTGGGAAGTCAAAAGGTAAGTCTCTGTTGATGAATCCAACAGTAGACATGCTAACTACGTTCAGCGTCGACACCATTGGCGTTCACTACTCGGCCACAATTTGGCATTGGTACCGAAACTGGCTGGCCAACGAAGCCGATGTCACGGCCAAGTACGGACTGAGATGGTTCAAGGTCAGTTAAACGTTTTCCGTCGTACCAGCTACAGCTAACCAGATCTCTAGATCTGGAAGTATTTCCTCGCATCAGCCACCATCTCCTCCCGTCAAGGCTCCGCAACCTGCTACCAGATAACTCTGGTCAAGAACATCAATAGCGTTCACCGCATCGACGGAGTTGCGACGCAATTTGCACTCTCGACTGCCCTTGAGGCAAGTAAGAAGGCAGGCAGGGCAGAGTTCCCAGCCGACAAGTAAGACCGAACGGGACCGGATGATCGAATGGGAGTCATCGACGTTTCTCGCGGCTTGGGTACTTGTTGGGTGCCGAACAAGGGGCTAATTGTAAAATAAGCTTAAAGCTTTGGTTAACCTTTATAAAAAACACAATTTTAACACAATAACGACCAAATACCATCAGGTCGCACAGTTGCCCAGAGACCCAGAAAGCCTCAATAAGAGCCATACAACATGATTTCCTTATTCCAAAGCATAAATAGTCAGCTTATTTCCATCTGTAGTTGGTCCATTCGCCGAATAAGGGGCTTTGCATGTGAAAGGGTTATGGCAGGGTTGTCGTGAGGAGTGAAGCTACATAGAGATACATATGACGTACGCACTTTATGTAAATCTGGAGTTACAACTACCGGACAAATACAAAGCCACGACTTGCTATACAGAATCAACAAGCCACTTCCCCCCTGCATACTTGAGAATTACAAAGAGGAAACAACCCCACCAGATTGCTCACAGGCTGGACTGTGCACCTTGCCTCGTCGCATTGTGAGCCAATCATCGACCGGCACCGACTAACACCGACTAAGTGCCACATTTCTGCATCCGACTTGCACCAAGACGGTTCAATCGTGGGAATTGGATGACATTGGACTGGTAGATTATTTCCGAACATTGTAAGGCAGCATGGATCCTCGGGTCAGTTGGCCATCTATCTAGAAGGTGGAAGCTTACCTTGGGTCTATCTATATGGTCATTTCCCCCTTTGTGACAGACCATACTGCATCGTAGTGTACCTTGAAGATATGTTTTCCACCATTTGTTCTGGTGCAATTCCCCTGTTTTACAACCTACCTTGGTTATGGCTCTTATTTGTTGTGGCAGGGCTGTTGCTGGCACGAGGCTACGTTGTTCGTATTCGTAACGAAGCCAAAATCAAACAACACGGAGGTCGAGCACCCGAGTATGGAGGATGGCTTCCATTAGGTATGCAAAGCACAATGATTATATTTGACGAGCTACTGACAAGGCGGTACAGGCCTGTCATTCCTTGTTGATTTTCGCAACGCCGTGACCAACGATGAGACTCTCAAATTTTGGAATGACACTTTTATGCGTTTATGTAAAGGCCATGAGTGTCCTTACACTGCCGAGACTACAATCGCAGGCCAAAGAATTATTATCACAGCAGATCAAGAAAACGTAAAGGCGATACTCGCAACACAATTCGATGATTTCGGGAAGGGCAAGAAGTTCAGAGACGACTGGGTTGACATGCTCGGGCACAGTATGATTGCTACTTCCTTATGATTAGTGACATCCGTTAACAAGGCCTGGGAATCAGGTATCTTCAATTCAGATGGTCAGGAGTGGCATGAAGCCCGAACACGACTACGGCCAGTTTTCATCGAGAGCGCATCAGTGACCTGGAGTGTTTCGAACGCCATGTGCAAAATCTTCTTCCACTACTGGATACAGACGGTCAAACAGTCGAGATAAAAGACTTGTTTCTCAGATTTACTTTGGATGTCTCGGCCGACTTCACGCTCGGCGTCGGTCTAGATACACTCAAGAGGCCTTTGAATAGGTTTGCAGAGAGCTTTGAGCGACTCCGACACTGGAAGATACAGAGGGAGAGATCCAAGCCTTTCAAGTTTCTCGTGCCGAGAAGCCGCTATCAAGCAGATCTGGACTACATTGAATCCTTCATGGACCCCACCATCATGGAAACCGTCAGCCAAATCAAAGCGGAAGAAGCTGGAGAAACACCTCACAAGAAAGATGCCGCCTTCAACTTACTTCGCGCGTCTGCCGAGGTTTCCACTGACCGCCGCTTCCTGAGAGACGAACCGATTACTGCCTTGTTTGCCGGCCGTGATAATACAGGCATGGCATTCACCCGGATGCTCTACGAGTTGGCACGGCACCCGGATGTCGTGAGGGATCTGCGTCGGGAAATCGTCGACCAAATCGGTCTCAACAGTGAACCCGGATACAAGACTCTGAAGGACATGAATATACTGTCCAACATCATTAACGAAACACTTCGACTCCATCCTCCAGTTCCGCTCAACACTCGCGCTTGCCTGAAGGATACCTCACTGCCCCGAGGGGGAGGACCACTTGGGAACGATCCTATCGGCGTACTCAAAGGAACAGGTATCATCTATTCCAACCATCTATTGCGTCTGTATACCCTTTTGGTAACTTCAGTGCAACAAAACCTAACTGTCTAAAAACGCAGATATAAATCCAGAGGCATATTCCCCTGTTCCGGAGGGTTTCCCTCCGGCTGATGAATGGTGTCCCGACCGGTGGAACAATTGGTTCCCAAAACCATGTGCATTTGTACCATTTCACGGCGGCCCTCGCTTTTGCCTCGGCCAGCAGCTGGTGTTGGTGGAGATGAGCTATACTTTGGTCCGACTTTTCCAACGTTTCAGTCGACTCGAGCTGCGGATGGACCAAATTGGGACGACTGAGACTGAGAAGCAAGTAAATCCATGGCTAAGAAGAACAAGCGAGCCCGAGCTTGTGGAGAGGTACATGCAGAATCGACCCCGGATGGTCACTGAGATTACATTGTTTCCTAGGGGAGAAGTGAGGGTGGTGTTCCTCAGGTAGTCGAGGTACTATTCACAGACAACCAGACATTTCATTCATCTCTGTGGCCTACTTACAGTTGTTGGATAGTTTCTCATATTCACTCGACATCACACATCGAAAGCCGAGATTCAAATGTCGAAATAGACACATGTATTAAATTAGATCTAAACACCTTCTTATCAACAGCCATACTGTCCAGATTTAGAAGCAGTATTGAGAGTAGAGTAAATATCTTCTACTAACATACATGAAAGGGTAGTGTTACAAATAAGTGAATGTTAATTTATACTGGCTTACATTCCTTCAGAAGATGTTTGTTCTTTTAACACATTAAGAAGCACCATACTCCGGTCCCTACATGATACGACCATATCAAGCTTTTCGTACGAAGGCCCGCAAAGACGCTTGATATAGTCGACTGATAAACCCCCCTGAATTTGAAACATTCCTATCACCCATCTTCTTCCATTCAAAGATTGGCTGAGCTGTCTTTCCCTGAAGAATAGGAATCAATTAATCAGCTTGATGCACTCGAAAGTTGTTGCCTTTGGAACTGAGAACCTACTTGCATAATAAATGATGGGGGTTTCAGTTTCAAGACGTCACCCTCTAGTCTCACGACTCTTTCCTGTCTATCGCCCAGCCAGTTTGGGAAAGAACAAAGATCCACGCTGATATATATCAACGTTTCGTCTCCTCTGGTTTCAACATCAAATGTGCCAGCGTAAGCCAAGAAGTGCCGAGTTGCATCCGCCAGCTCCTCAGCAGTGCCGTCCAGTAGATTGTTGCTTTTTCACTTGATGGTTACAGGTCTCATGAGTTGCGTGGAGACGTATCCATCGGGAGAGAACATGATGATTCCTTGTGAATCCTTCCCGATGGTGTAGAGAATAGTTGGTTCAGCATCCGGGCTGTCGTAAAGCTCTGTTCGGCTGGAAATAAGAGACCATGAGCCAATCAGCTTATTACGGACCTCTTGAATTTGCGCCATGGTAGTGTCGTGGGAGACGATTTCTATTAAAAATTGGAAATAGGGAAAGGAGTCTCTCCACGCGTGAGAACGTTATCTGGTATACAAGCGACGTCCTTGTATTGTATTCTAGCATCTTAAAAGAAGGCATGAACTGTTCGGTACTTGGCTGCGATACACGGGTAGATCGCTTACCTTGATTGGAGCCAATCGGACCATTACACCGACTAACACCGCCTCGATGATTTCTAAGCACTTTACCTTCAGTCGCGGTGTCCAGTGATAACGTCAGATTTACAAAGGCTGCCGAAGTCAGAACTTAAAGGGTTCTGCAAGGTAAGACATCACACGAATAGCCAATGTAGCTAGGAACCTTGCCAAATAGGGGAAGGAATCACAAACTTATGATTGTCGCTGGCGGATGCTGCTCGGAACGTTATACAAGATAAACGTCTATCTCTATCAACTCGTAGCCTCATGTATTGACCGGAACAAATTACTTCTGAGATGGAACGAAACTGTATATCGTTGTTGATGAGTGACAATTTGTCCGGCCTTACTGAGATTCGGCATATAGTCTGGATCATTATTGCTGGTATTGCTGTTCTTATCCTCTCAGGCGCAGTCCAAGCAGCTTTGTTGCCTTCGTCCTTACAGCTCCCCAAGAGTATACCCGTCTTTGGAGTAGAACCAGACCAATGGTTTTTCCCCAAAGCGCGCGCCCGCTGGCGCAACACTCTGGGGCTCAAGACCACACTGGCGTCCATTTACAAGTCCCAGAAGCATACCTATACGATCTTCCCCGTACTTGGACTGGGTGATCTTGTTTTCCTACCTATTCAAGAAACACAATGGCTTGCCGACGAGCCCAATTCGGCCGTCAATGCCCACGAACTCTTCGCAGACTTTCTTGAGACAGACCACACTGTTCCCGGATCCAAGCTTGCACATGACAGCCTACATGTGCATCTAATTTCGACAAAACTGACGCGGGAAACGGGGAATTTGATCCCAATCATGTACGATGAAACTCTTTGCAGCGTTGACGAGCTTTGGGGATTAGACAGCGACAAATGGAACGAGATCGACGCGATGCCGACGCTGCAGCACATGATTGCCCAAGTTGTTGGCCGCGTGTTTTTCGGAGCTCCATTGTGCCGAAACAAAAGATTGCAAGATTCAAGCCTTGCATTCACTCAGCATGTCCCGCTGTCTGCCCTGCTGCTCCGCCTGACATGGAGGCCACTACGACCAATCTTGGCCCCAATCCTGACGATTCCCAATAGGATACACCTGGGACGGTTTTATGGGATACTGAAGACGGAGCTGGCACGCCGTCTATCTCTTCACGATTTAGGCCAAAATGGCCACGAAACAAATGTTCAAGAGCCCAACGACTTTCTTCAGTGGTCCATTCAACAAGCCAAGATGATAGATGATCCGCAACATTCCCAACCTTGCGCACTTGCTCGGCGTCTGATGATAGTAAATTTCTCCAGCATCCACACTCGCTCCCTCGTTATTATGAATGCTCTTAGTGATCTTTCCAAGAACCCAGAGTATATTGACGAGCTTGTGCGTGAGATCACCGAGGTCCTCGCCCACCACGGCGGGTGTTGGAGTAGGGGTGCCGTTGCCGACAGGTCGAAATTGGATTCCGCTATGCGCGAGTCTCAACGACTGCACAACGGCAACTTCATCACAGTCGTCCGCAAAGTGGTCCAGCCAGATGGTATCACCACTCCCACTGGGCTACATCTCCCTTATGGCACTATTCTGGGCGTTGCTGGTTACTTTATGCATCATGACGAGGATATCTACCCCAATCCGAACGACTACAATCCATTTCGATTCAGCGAGATGGGTGATGGCCAGTCGGACAAGTCTTCAGGAAGAAGAACCAGGCATAGTTGGGTTACAACCAGTCCCGAGTATACGCCATTCGGCCACGGTCGCTATGCGTGTCCGGGCCGTTTCTTTGTTTCAACAGAGTTTAAGATTCTATTGGCATACTTGATCTTTAACTATGATATTCTGCCGTTGGCCCCACCGCCACAAAACTAATGGCGAGTGGCATCTCAGGTCGCTGGGCTGAAGCCTCGCTTCAGAGTTCGTCGAAAGAAGAATAGTGGAAAATGTTAGGCTACATCCTGCACATTAATCTATATAAAACCCCCGATTGTAGTTTTAAAATCCTCTGGATCCCTCCCCAACAGTTCCTTCAGAAGTGGACAGACATACGCTGCTTCGCCTCGTCTGAAGGCCTCAAAAGCCGTTGCCCAGCGCTTAGAGAGATCAACGCCGTGATAGGTAAAGTTGCGGATAACATCGGGCTGTGTTGCAAATTCGTCGTCAGAGACCTGGGTGATTTTAACAGGGACCTGCGCAATCTCGCCAAGGATCTTAATTGTCTCTGCCAAGGTTAACGTCTTCTGTCCAGAAAGAAGCACAGTCTTGTTCTTCCACTGGAATTCAGCTGGCTGCTTGAAATACTGCGTGGTGAGCTCGGCTGTGCCCTCCCCGAGTTCTTCCCTTTTAACCCACGCAATGCCAGGCCCTGATCCATCATGGGGAATCTTGATCTCGTTTCGAGGCTGCGTAGGGTCAAAGAAGGCAGTGTACAAAGGGAATGATTCGGAATAGAGGCCTTCGCGCACGATGGTATAAGTAAAGCCATCACGTTTTTGTCGACATTGCTCCAAGTAATTCTCAGTGTCGAGATGTGCTTGCATGACGTGTGCTACACTTTCTTTGTTGTCTGGTGATCCAGCGAAGCCTAGAGATCCGTAAAAGATGTACTTGACCCCACTCCGTATGGCAGAATCTATCGCAACTTGGTGACGCTTGTAAAACATCAAGTAAGCTATGAAAGAGCAAACCGGAGCAGCGGTAGGTGCTCAATTCCTCACCTGAGATCTGTATTCATGCTCGACAGAGGCATACGAAATCAGGAAAAGTGTACTGATGCCGTTGAAAACGCTCTCCAATGAAGAATCATCGTCGTAATCGGCTCGACGGACTTGGGCTCCGAGGGCTTCGGCATAATTGAGCTTGTTTGGTTGGCGAGCGATGAGGACGAGATTAACTGGAGAAACGCGTGATAAAATATGCTTCACAGTACTGCCCCCAATGCCACCAGAGGCGGGAAAGATGCCAACAGTTTGTGAAGACATTTCTATGAACGACCGATGTGTTAGATGAATGACAGAATGATGTACTTGTTTTATATTTTTATGAAAGCCATGTAGGGAACCTTTATTGGTGGCTTTCAATCACTCAGCTATTTAATTAATTCCAAGCCCTTCCCTATGCTACTGTTAGTGGGCCAGTGTGGATCTGTGACATTAATATCGCATCATGACGATATTATGAATACCAAGCTGTACGATCAGAAATCATCACTATGACATGATTTAGACATCCATCAAGATGTCATAAAATATCTCTATTGAATTAGACTGAAACACACTCATTCGGTTAAAGTCTTTTTAGTTCTAGAGTATTTGCATCTATTAAATCCCTATGAACCTCATCACAGGGTAAGGGTAAAAGTCTTATGACAGCATTAGAGTCTTGGTGCTTTCGTTGTGACCTTACAGGAAAGTCAAAGAAGGAAGGCGGGTTTAGTCGCATGAGACCGAGCACTCGGCCGCAATGGAATAGTAAAACGAGAGAGCGTCTTATAATATCTGGTACCATACAATAGAAGAAGATGAAATGAGGCTGATGGTCTGACTTCACGGGCCCGCCAGGCTACCATAGAGACAGCGGTGAAGGTTGACATTTCTTGCCTTGATAGTTACAGTTATCCTCATGCTACAAGGCTTGACTGCATGCATAGGTTCTTTACCAGTTCGACCATCGCCGAGTATGAAAGATGCGTTCCTGTGAGTGTTCAACTGTAGTGAAGTTAAAATTGAAATTAAGCTCTCAACATAAGAATTATAACAAAATTGATGTCTGGATATTAAGGCGTTATGATAGCTAAGACGGAAATGCCCCCTGCCCGACCATCTTCGCAGGCTCAAGTTGCTAACAGCATGGAACGGCTTATCAACTATAATCTGAGTACTGACCAGCAAGACCCGGGAATGGAACAGCACATAATAGTCAGGGAGGTACATGGCTACTTGAAAGAACAGGCATGGTATAAAGTATTGTTTTCCTTGGAATGCAAAAATATCCAACTCTTTCATTTCATACATACAATACCCATCCAATTCTCAGACAATTTCGCAGACCTCAGTAGCACCCAATGGCTTCTCTCTTTCAGCTCTTCATTAGTCTTATCGCTTTCTTGGTAAGGTTCTGAATTCTTCTCAGTCAATTTATACTAGCTCCCCTATTTCAGGATGTCTATAGGTATACTTTCAACGACATCATGGCATTGCTCAAAGGATGGTTTGAGTCTTGGCTAGATAAAGCGAAAAGAACAGATACAAACACTATTCAACAAGGAGACTGATTGCGACAGTAAACAGCAAGCGCGATAAGTATCGTTACAGTAGAATAAATTAAACTTCAGGTCAGCGAACTTAGTCTTTAAGGTTCATACTTCAACTAAGACTTTACTCTCTCATGTGCCTAACCCAAGCAAGCAGAATTTATCTTTTATTAATCCAAGTAACTATCGACTAGCATGATTACTATAGTGGTTTTATACTCGATAATGGTTTTCTATCCTTACAGTAGGATATTACATCCGACAGAAACATTACATAGCATTACTATGGTTGCAAATAGATGGCAAAGCTGTGGAGCCACCGTAACTGTATGCCGAACTTGAGTCAGCAATTTCAATGTTTCTATAGTTATTCAACAAGCTTCCATGTCACATTTAATAGAGTCTATAGCCCGGTGGGAGGCTGAAAGGGCACCCACGCACAACCAGGTCCAAGCTTCAGACAATGGCGACATTGGCAATACGAGTCTCTTAACCAATATCAAGACGCAGAGGTCTGGTCTTCAAGGGTTCTCAGAGACTAAGCCACGAGTTACCAACAGCGGCGCGCCAGCGTTTCCAAAGGCATTGTGCTTGTAATTGTGTTATTCAATGGAAATCATATTCCGAAGGAAGACGGCGTTCTTGTTGATAGTAATGCCCTCTTGGCGTCCCTACTCAAATCGCACTCGGGCTGATGGATCGCCGGGGAAAGTCTATCTTTCACTGTACAGCCTATACTCTGTCTCCCTCTTCCCTTACTTCAGGACAACATACAAACGACTGCAACCTCCGCTCCGTAAGAATTTCTTCCAAGCAAGGTATCTTGACGATGTGGTATTTTACAAGTGATTGTGGTCAAAACTTGGTCAGCTTGGGCTTATTTTCGCGACTGCTGTTGCAACGCAGACCGTCCACTTTCCCTCCCCTGATTGCTAGACCACGTACTACTTCTCTACCTCATTTGATGCGCTGGTCACATCCTTGACAAGACGAGCCTTCCCATCGTGTCACCTAATATCGCCGTCGTAATGTATCTTTGTTGCGAGGGACACAATAATAGAGAAGCGTTAGTATATGAACCTCCCTCTTCTTTTTTTCGGTGACCTTGTCATAGAGGAGCCGTGCCTCAGAAGGGAGATGCACTGAGTCTGGACTCCTCCTTAGGCCCCAGTCTATAGATTCCGTATGGTCCCCGCCTACAACAGAACCACAAATACCGAGAATCCTCAGGCGCGAGATGATCGCAGATCTTCTCATCATGGTCGTGGCCACACAACGTCTTACGGTGGTACCCTCGATTCACGATAAAGTACAAACATCAACGCCGTTGTAGAAGGCCTCATAATCGAGCTTCTTGTCTCTCTAAGTCCTGCATGTCTTCCTACCCCGCTCTGCCCGTCGATAAACTATTGACGGAATAGACATCTTCCGAGGCTCATATAGCATAAAACAGTAATAACTGCAGCAGTCGAGATAATAGCAACTTGCAGGTAGAAGGTCTCAATATGCATATCGCTTACTCTAAATCGTTGGCTGCACCAATCAGAAAGCCGCCCAATAGTTTTGCTCTCATCGCGGTATCGACAGGCTCCGTTATAGGCGTAATTCGAAAAGGAAATTCTACCTGCTGTGAGGCGGGGTAAGTTGAATCAATTGCGAAGTCAGGCGTCAATTTGGTGCCTAACTGCGCCCTTATGATGAAAGTTAATGCCTGGTGATTGCCATTCACCTGATAAAGGCTTTCATATTTAATCGCTTCAGGTTTAGTACCCATAGTGTATCTAGGTTATCTCTAAGTCTTCTCAGCTTTGAGCGAAAAGAGCAAACTACACAATGACGGACTTAGATACCCTATCCCGGCGCCAACGACAGTTGGCCGAAATGCTTCTTCAGCCTCCAATTCTGAAGGTGTTTCGCTCCTACTTGATCACTTCGGACTTCTTGATGTTATTCCAAGTATGCAGGCAACTTTACCTGATCAAAGACCGTACCCTTAGTTCAATTTGTGGGATTAATGTCGCACTCAAGAACTTTGTGGGAGACGCTACACTATTCCGATCCCAATTGGGACACTACAACGCGATGATTTCAGGATCCTTTGCCCTCAACTTCTTCCAATCAGGAAATAAGAAAGACTCACGTCGGGACATATTTGTCAAGGATGGGGCTGGGGCCGATCAATTCGCGGATTATCTGCAAAGGACTGAAGAGTACAAGAACGACTCAGAAGTTGACAGGGTGAGAAATCATTGTCAAGAGTGTGCGATCTATGTACGATTCCCGCTTAGTGCTTTGCAGATTCCAGGACGCAGAGTCTATAGTAAAACCTCGCAGCCGAATACCAAAATCCGTGTCACTCGAACAACAGGACCGCCCATTCAAGCCATCCTCACTTCTTCGTCAACAACAGCAACCATCAATGCCATTACCTGGAACAAGGCATATTCTCTATTTCCACGACAAATCTTTATCAAGCATGAGTTTTATCCACTCCGGCCTTTGGACAATGACTTTGGTTCTGAACTCAGCGAGCTTTCTCATCAGGGCTGGACGACTCGAGATATCGTATGGCCCGACCATGCCATAGAAAAACTCCACAATCTCAGTCGTGTCCGGCGCGTTGGTGATAGCTCTAGTCTGATAATTCCCCTGGATACCACCTCTATTATTACCCCATCAGTGCCAGATTATTTGATTGAATTTGCTCAGTTTGAGAGATTGGGGGATGGCTTGCAATATGGTCAGCCCCAGATTGGGGTAAGCCAGATCGGACAGAGTCACTTCCCACAGAGTCACTTCGGGCAGAACAATCCCCAAAACAACGCACCAAGGTGGTCCTACCTACAAATCAAATCAAAGGAGCTCTCATCTCCTGCTTTACGTCACTGTTATATCAGTTCTTCTTCAGGATGGCGTAATTTTGTGAGCGAACGAGTCCTACGTTGGGCCTGGCTTGAGTTGTATAAAGTAGAACAGACAAACCGTCCCACTCAACCTCTAACATCTTCTCCACTGGTCTCGGACGTCTCAATTCCTCCGGAATTCGAATTTCCACAGTCCTGGGATTACGCTGACGATCAAATACCAATATGGTATCAACAGTGGAAGGACATGAATGCAGAAGGGGGTGTTTCAGGCAAATAGATATAGATGACGGACCCTCGACCAACCTTTCCCATCAAGCGTCTCTTTAAATCATATGCAGCAGCCACTTGGCTTCGTGGTGGAAACCTTAGAATGGCAAATTTTGGGGGCGCCGTTAACTGGTTTTCGATATGTAATGATTTCATTATTTCATGTCTTGAGGTCATCGACAAGAGAAAGGACACCGGCATGTCGTGATGCTGATCCCAGGCGCTCCGTCGCCTCGTTGGGAGGCACGTATGTCATGCTGAATCCTAGCGAGACATCTACTACTCAGGTTGGACAGGGCACGAGATTAGAAAATAGTAATCGCTGCTCGGTGATGTCAGCCGCCGATAGTGCTTGAAACATTCGGTATTAAATAGGTTTAGGTATATAAGCCACAATGTATATAAATATTACCCACCACGTAACAAGTCTCTATAATCTTTACAAATTGACCTCATCCCACAAAACATGCAGGCCACAGCGCGTCGTGGCGTCGTGTCTTGATCGTCGAGTCTGTGTTTACTGGGCGTTTCGGGATTCATTTGGAGCGCTGGGTATTGATGCTTGGAGCTTTCGCTCGATGGCGCTGGGGTTGGGATCCTCCAGCTTGTGCTGTCGAGCTTCTGTCTTTTCCCTGGGGGCTGCGGCTGAGGCACAATTCGTACTTGGGGGATATGTTGGAGCCAGTCTTCGATGCTTTCAAAATACGACATTCCTACTATCGTAGATAATCGGGCGGTGGTTGGGTCGAGGTCATATGTCCATTAGCGAATTTTAGATGATGTTTTGATGAAATGCACGTCATTGAGATTGAGACTGGAGTTGGTGGGGAAACGAACTTGACCCAGGCACGCGGTCGTAAAAAAACTTGGCCTACATTAAAGTCTTTAACTTAAAGCTTCTAAAAAGCTAGTAATCTAATATTATATATTACTTATATATATATTACTAAAAGCCTAAAGCTTTAAATATTTCTTTTACCTATTTAATAAGTATTATACTATTAATATAAAGGAAGAAATAAGGGTATAAAGAGGGAGGGTTAATTATATAACTTGCAGTTTGTATGTATAGTAGCTATTTAGTGGGCCAAGTTTTTTTACAACCGCGTGCCAGGACCCTTATGTCAGGGACCCACCCAACCGTTGCTTGGCCAAGTCTGACAGTCATCACTTGGTGATTGGCCAGAATCATTTCTCCACTGAAGAGTTGGTCTACTACTACTCTGCATGTGGAAATCGTAAAGTCTTGAAGGTTCCATCATTAACTGAATCCCAATCGTTATTCGAAAACACACTTTTAAGCTCTGTCGTCGCAGGTCATGAGTTTTTTTTATGCAGCTGGCTGAAGCTGGATGCGCTCTTTGTCTTCTTTGCTGCTGTTCTTACTCAGGTTCGGTCGCTGTGGATGGTTGGTCGATTGATCATTGTTCAGCCGCTACAGTGGATAATCCAATCCGCTTTTTGTACTCTGTTTCATCTGCTGCAGATGACAGGTGGGCGTTGACATAGCCAATCAACATGACCTTAGTCAAAGCCCACTTTGCCCAGCAGCATTGTGATTGGCTCCGCACTGCTGTCTGTCCTAAAGTCTACCCTATAACAGCATTTATTCACTAATTCGGCATTTACTGATTGAACCTCGCAACCCTCTATCACCAAATCCCAACACAACAACAAATTCTTTCTTTTATCTCAAGACATAGAGATCTAGCCGACAAAGAGAAATATTGTAGTGACAAGGTGAGAAATAGAGAGACAAGAAGAAGGTAGACGAACAGGAATCTTGTTGCGTAAAGTTGAGTCTCCAGAAGAACTGCGTCCTCCAGGGTTGTGTCATGATTTCGAGCACCAGGAGAGAAGGGGACTAGACAATTGGCGGCGACGAGAATTGCAGCGTTTAATAGGAAAGGGAGTCCAAGAAGATGAGGACTGGATAGTCATAGGGCGTCTTGTAGACTTCAGTCTAAATCTCGACAAGCTAAAAGCTGACATGGATAATACATGGTACTGTTGCCATTGACTAGGAAACGAAACAAAACCAATCGACCTTGTCTAAAGCTTGATATACTTTCAATTTCCATGTACTGTCAATCCTGTTAGTCGTATTATGACAGTTTTACATGGACCATAGCACATTAGCCCGTCTCTAGACTCCAAGGGTCATTTAGCCGTCTGCTCTTTCGCAACTCTATACCTGATGTTTGGAGGCATATGAGGTCCATCTTTCGCCGCATGCATGTTTTGCTGATAGACATCTTTCCTTTTGTTGGCGGTACAGACAACTGCTCTCTCAAGGGCGCTACGACTAGTTAGAACCGCAAAGCAAGGTTAATGCTTTTCTTACCTATCTGGAAGTGAAGGAAATGAACGGAGAAGATTTCGGTTGATCAAGTACTGGCTATCATCAGTAAGGATAGAAGCAGGTCGGGGAGGCCTGCAAGTTATGGCATCGCAGTACCTTACTGCCTGTGTGGTGATTCACTCAAACTTGGATTACAAAAAGCGATGCGGACGCGTATAAACAGGTATAATAATTTATCTATAGACAATAGTAATACATGTAGTAAATCATGATTAAAAAAGTACAGAGCCACACAATACTGGTGGAATAAACAAATATGTTTGCCCATTGTCTAGTTTCGCAACCTGAAAATAGCAACACCACGGCCCATGGCAAAGATCTGACTGCAAACAATTGCCCGCCCAATCTCAATGTCCCCATAATTGACCATGATCTAGACCGTTGTATCGAAAGGAATGATCCCTTGCGACTCTGACGTTCCGTTTGCTCTGTGACTCTTCGCACCCAATTGACAATGGTTGGGGCATCATATTTCGGTATTGTCGAGGCTTATTCTGAAGCGACTATTAGGCTTGTTGTGTATCTCGTTACGCACTTGTGTATTCGCCTCATGAGTACCAAACTGTTTATTCTAGGTGCTCGAGACATCTTCGCAGTCGGACAGGAGCTACTTCGCAATGTGAGGTTCCATGAGGTTAGTAAACAACTCTATGATGGCCGTCACTAATGTGTCGTCAGGACCCATTGCCAACATCTCCTTCATCGCCTTCCAATACAGTCTTTCGCCTTCTGTCTTGTGGCTCGTTTCTATCAACCGGAAGAGCTGGAGATGTTTGGGGCCATCTTGTAGTAATTCGTCTTGCAGAACCGCAATTGTGTCTTCCTCTTGCGTGATACTTGCTCGTAGGACTTTGCTTGTCTCTCGGTGAGCATCTGCCCTCTCATGATACTGCTTGATGACGAGATCGATCGTGTCTCGATCGATCGCAAGGGATGGAAGGCTGATGGTAAATAAACGTTCACCCTTGCGTATATTGTCGAGATCGTCCGTGACACGCTCAAGTTCTGCCTCTAAAGATTCAACTTTGTGAAATGATGTGGAAAGACGGCGTCTCAGTGGTTTTTCGTCGTGGTCGAGTTCTGCGCAAAGGTCCTGGATCGATTTGAGTGTATGGTCTAGAGATTTGTTGGCATCGGCAAAGGACGTTTCAGCATAGGTCGCTGTGATAGCAGAAGGTCCTGGCAGTGTTGCGGTAGAAGTAGGGGAGCCTTCTGATTCATGTCTTGTAATGTACGACGGTGGTGACGGCGGATCGGAGATCGTGATGGCCTATTGCAACAGTCCCGTTAGAGTTGTCAGCGTGGGTAGCAAGAATGCTTACAACATGTGTCCCCTAGAACGCAGTGCAGCTCTCATCTTGGATACTTTCGACAACGCTGCAGGGCTCATCGTCGCTCGATAGTAGGTTGTCACTGAGCAGCCCGTCGTGATCGTGTTGATGGCTCTTGTGTGGCGCCGTCATCCGATTGGCATCCCTGGCTCAATCAGTTGGTGTCGTCGCACTCGGGATCACAGGTTCGAGGGATCTTGGCAGCACCGGGGCGGTCTTCAGCAGAGGATCTGGGCCTCTTTGGAGTGGGCGTCAAGGTCGAAATTGATCCCCCTCCAAGTTCGATGTTTGGGTAGTGGCCAAAACTCGAGACTGGATTGCAGCCAGCTCAGCTTATTCGACCCTTCCATTCAGCACTCATCTCTTATCGGCGTCTTTCGCTCTTCACTTGCAAGAAAATTCTGTATTTAACATCGTGGTGAACCACTTGCGCCCAAGGCCTTTGTTTATCGCTGAGGTGCGATGACTAGTTATGTTTCACTAAATCTAGCATATTAATAAGGATCTCAAAGAGCCTTCTGTTCTTTTATCTAGGAAGCAAAAAGATCTGGTTTTTAACGAGAGGATCGTTAGTTGCTTATATAAAGCTAGGAATATATATCATGAGACTATTTTATTCCTATATCTTTCTTCTCCTCCTCAGCCATATAGACTTTGTGTATAAATGTATGGCTAAAGATCGGTCTCTTATCTTCAGGCGGCGGCTTCGTGCCAATCCATCGGCCCTCCCACTTGACTTGGAGCTGTACATTGGATACGTACTTAGTACCGTGTGGCGGCTTCCACTTCAGTACATTGACTAGAGGTAACAAGAAGCTTGCATCTTCAAGAGTCTTCAGGTTCACTCCCTTGGAACTTCTCGGAATCACAGAAAGTCGCATAACTCTCTTTGGTTTCGTTGTGGTGTTGGCAGTGTCAGCTTTCTGGGGACTCCCATCCTCTGACGCAGCTCCGTCAATAGCTTGATCCTCAAATCGGCGAACAACATCGAAATGGAGATTTGACAACATGGTCGGCCGCGGGGCATCTGTCTGCGAGATATCCGCCGCCAGTGGCCGTGGCTTCTGTGCCTCATCCGGAGGATCCTTTTCCTCGACATTAGTACCGAGATCAATGATCACATCCAATCGAAGTAAAGTAAGGTCAAAATTGTATCGGAGAACAAGCTTGACGATCAGATCCACTGGCGTACATCGATTGGTTGGAACGAAGCCATCGTATTCAAACGGATAGATACCGAAAATGAAATCAGGCTTGTCGGCCATTGTTCCAGTGTCCGGATGACTCCCTTCAAAAGCAGGGCCGAATGGTCCGATCAGGCGAGAGACAGAGTCAGGATTGACCTGTCGCTCCGGTAGCTGCATGAATGGCTTGATGGTAGTGTTGTTCGCTTCGTAAGGCTCAAGTTGTGACTTTGGGGCGTACTTTTCATCTGGGAATTTGGGTATGTGGAAGTGAAATGCTCCCTTGGCTGGAAAATAGCGGTCCTTGAAACTCGTCATTTCCCACTGAGAGGTAATAGCTATTCTCAGTGTGTGGATTGGCTCATTCAGCTGGAGGGCAAAGACAGCCGATGTTGGTCCTTGTTCAGTATACATGTCTTTCTTCATCTCGCCTTTAAGCACTCTGTGAACAGTACATGCGTAATGCTCGACGTTCATCACGCCTGACTCGATGTCCAGGAAATCACTAGCCTTCCATGGTCTAGGAGCAGGTTTCAGGGGCATGCGTCGCTCATCCGCATCTGAAGGCGGTTCCAGCCGCGGGTTGTCATCGGGCTTAGTGGCATAGATCTTTAAATGCGATATATGGAGGTTGGTTTCATCCAAGCCTGAGCCTATGACGAAGGTCTGCTGGTGTGGCGGCAGAGCGAACTCTAGGGCAGTGAGATTAGGCGGTGCTCGATCGAATAGGACCAACCCCATGTCTGATGCCAGGCGTCGTTGTACCAAGATTGGTGTCTGTGGCTTAACCTTATCCAAGTCTTCACCGTTCGGCTTAAAAACCTTGGCAAATTGGGCACTCACGGCCAAGTCAGGGAACTGGACCAAGATTTCTGACCGCATGATGAATCCGTATTTTGGCATCTGCTGACAATAGCCGAGGCCTTCAAGAGGTTTGTCCATGTAATCCTGGAGCTGCTTTTTGATGGCAGCTCGGACGCAATCTTCCGATGCCAGAGAGGTAGACTGATTCGCCAGGCTGAGAGCGCCGTCTATCAGTGCCTCAGTCCAGTTCTCATCGATGTGAAAGAAACGCAAAGACTCCGGAGGCACATGAGAAGGGTCTGTGATGAGATAGTGGGCAGGGATGCCAGCAAGATGCAGCTTATCGAGAATCCACGACTGAACCGTGAAGTAGTCAGGGTTGGTCGGGATGGTGTGATAGCTGACGGGTGCATCGCTGTTTAACGCACGAGAATGGATATGGGCCACCTCATTTGCTTGAGCAGACATTTGATAGAAAATATGCTCAGAATGTAGTTTTGTGTCGACTTGCAGTACTTGAGGCTCCCCTCGGCGCCAGCGGTTTGTCGACACCGGCGATGAGGATGAAGGAGCGAGACCTTCGTTCATTTCTTGCAGCCTCGATACAGCTCTAACCGCCTCGCTAAGGACAGTGCCACGAGTTCCAGCATATGCTCCAAGCGCCATGTGGACCCCCTGCTTCGACTTCGAGAGTGCTTCTTTGAACAAGGCCCCCCTGAGACGCGCAAGAGATGTCGTGAATGTTGGGTCTCCAAGAGCCAGCGTCCTACCAAGCTGCCAGGCTGTCGAGTATGACAAATCCATTAAGCCGAGGTCTGGGTCTAAGATATTTAGGTCAGTGCCGAAGTTTGTCTGGAATGTCATCCCATTTTGTAATGGGTGAGGCACTTTGACGGGTACAAGTGGCCCTCGAAGTATGGCAGCCGTCTCCTCTCCCGTTATCGTTCGATATCTTGTCAGGGTAAAACCTTCCTCCTGGCGTCTCGTGATAATCCTTTCGATTTGTGTCTTGTCTGTTTCTTTAGACCCCCTTCGATCGGTATGTAAAACGGAAAGACCTTCGCCCAGGTTTTGAAGAGTATTGACGACACTAAAAGTGTCTGGTGGTAGCGAAGTGTAGGACCATGAATAGAGACTAGTCATGACCACTCGTGCCTTTCCTTCAGCGTCAAGATGAGGGGGAGTACAGCCATGGACGCCTTCAAGTGAAAGAAGGTGTACATAAAGTGTAGTGGGGGTAGTAATGGTCTGTGGACCGATACGTGGGGAGATAGTCAGAGCAAAGGTCCCTGGCTCTCCGCCAGTCTCAGCAGTTGACGACATCCCGTCCGTGGCTACTGTTCGGACATGCGAAAGGAAGCGAAACATCTCAATATCTCCCTGGGTGATGTGGTTGTCATTTTTATCCTTGGATGCTCTGACAAAAAGCTTATGAAAGAGATTGGCGGGGAAGGCGACGAGGTTCAGAATGTCTGAGGACCTTTTTGCCATTCCTTCGTCATCGGGTTTGGCTATAAAGACACCTCTCCCGGACGGCCGGGGGATCTTGCCATCTGCTATTGCATCTTTGACGTTGATACTGAAACCCAGAGTCTCCGTTGGTTCCTGTTTCGCCTCTATTCCAAGATAATTACTGCGCTCATTTCCATTCAGCGCTAACTCCTCTGCTGTGAAGACGACTAGAGCAAACCAGGGAATGGAATTGAGAGAGTCTTTGTCGTGGCCATCGCTGTCAACGACATTCCGTTCCCACGGGCAGTGCGAATCCTTCAATACAATATGTGGAAGAGTGAGTGGTTGGGCAGTGTGGCTCGACGTAGGAAATACAGATACAACGGCTTCTTCAGGGAGACTGTACTGGGGTGCTAAGACGGTAAAATGCTGCCGAGGAATATTCACCGTTTTGCGTTGTCGCGGCTCCGGGTGGTCTTTGTCAATCAAGCTTGGATCTCCTTTTCGATCGTCTGGAAGAGTAGCCGTGACTGTCTGAGAGACATTGATCGTGTGTTCTCCAGCATTCAGAGACGGCAGGTAGTATGAGCTGAATTGTGCGTAGCCAGGAGCTAGCGTAGGCGGTTTATTTCCCAAAAGACGCTGCTCATGACGCAGGGTAAGATGTCGATATTGTTGATTCAGAAGAGGCATCTTGATGTTGCTAACCTGGCCTTCTCACGAGTACTCTTCGGACAAGACAAGTATGAAGATTCAAGAAAGCGAAGGGACGATTTAATCTCTCAGAATAAGGGACTAGTGGTCTTTCATACGGTGAGGGGTGTGTCTATGGGGTGTTGAAATTCCGACTATTGATTTGCCCCACACACACCATTGACCTTCAAGCGCTGAACTGGGGTTGCATCAGTCCCCTCTCTTGCAGAGGGTGTATTCTTTTCCAGAAGTCTGGTCAACTTGCGAGTACCTAATTGGAATATGGCGGTAGTAACTAGTTAACCTGAGAAATAAAACGCGTGGATATTTTGAGTTTTCAATCCTCCTGTAGATAAATCCGAAGCATATAGTGATACTACCATACTCTTTTTACCCAAACATGGATGATGTGCTTATTCCTCTCAAGCTTGATGCTTTCATCTTCAACAAAGAAGTCTGCGATGGTGGCCACTCCAATGGCAAATGGGCAAGTAAAGCTAAGGTTGCGCCCATCACGCAGCCCAACTACAGCCTTCTGCGTCTGGACGGTGACTATCTAGAAGCAGATGTCTTGCCCCAAGTTGACCTTCATAATGCGTGGCCAGCGGAACGGAACATGCGGTTTACCGATGTTGGTAAGAGGAAGGAATACCAGAATCGCCAGGGCGTCTATCTGCACTGGACACTGCCGCGGGCCTTTCGCAACGGCATTGCCAAGACGCAGGAAGAGCAGCCCAAGATTAACGGAGACGAGAAAATTGTTTCTTCAAGTCCGGAGTTCCCTTACGCTCCAACTCGATGGCTCGTGGTCCGTTGGATCTCGGAAGAGGATTTGGCAGTCGTTGAGCCTGCTGAAGCTCGAACCGCACTCATGCCAGTGACGGCCTGGGTAGTTGAGAGTGATAGGCAATGGGAGCTCGATGGAGGTGATCCCAAGCAATATACACCAGACCAAAAGCGAGACTGGGTTCCTGCAGGCTGTGATCTTCAGGTTGATGTTACGCCCTTTATCAGCGCAAATGTCAAGGATGCCAGCATTAAAGGACAATCAGAAGTATTTATTGGCGAAAAGACACCCGCTGACCGATGGGTTGAGGACGTCAATCCTCCAGAGGATGGGGACAAACCAAAAGCAGGGACTCGAGCCAAGGGTCGGCTTCTTGGTGGCTTTCGACTTCTAGGTTCGTCGAATGAACTCTTTCCGGACTATCAGCCGCAGAACTCCAATGTTCTCTCGATGCTGGATAAGTTTGAGTATTTGGTACCCGGCTCTAATCAGCCCAGGCGTGCCAAAGCCGTCACGGCAAGCTACGCCGTCATCGGATGGTACTCGGAGTCAGAGCGAGATATCGTCCAGCCAGACTCTACCGGAAAACGCTCATCTCGTCTTCAAGTACTCAACATGATGCTCAAGGGACAACCTGCGATTGCCGATCCCAATGCTCATCTTGAGACAGTCAAGCAATGGCTTGAGTCGAAGAATGATAGTACTTTAAGTGTCTGTCATGCTTCTCTTTACGACGTAAAGTGGGATGCCAGCAAACTACCACCAAAAGTCCCGGCAGATAGGTTTGCCGAGTTACTGCACGGCAAGCTCCCAGTCTCAGTCGGAACGACGCCCATGGACTCTCTACTGGCTTACGCAGGTGCCCACGAGGATCTAAAAGAGGAGCCGAAGCACGCGCGCACCGTCGAAGAGGCTCTCAAGAATTTGGAAATTGAGCTGCTTGCACGGGATGATGGTGTCGAAACACGAGCTCAAGCGTCTGACCTTCTGTACAATTGGAACTATCTCCGTACCGAAGGCGGCGATAGATTCTACTTGAGTGGATCGGGTGGCGGCGATAGCAACAAGATGCCTAACCTGAAGAATCCTGGTTTGAATGGCCAGCTGTCTCGACTCAACAGCGCCCAGCGGTTGCTTGACGCCACCCGACGGGAGCTAAAGCACGTTCGTTGGAGATTATTTGCGGAGTGGTGGAAGACGATTGCTAGCGGGGAGAAGAAAAACGAAAAACGCTTTGAACTGGTCGATGCTCTCGGAACTAAGATTGTGAAGCTGGAGACAAAAGAGAAATCTTTTGAAGGCCAGGTTGAAGTTTTATCAAGAAGGAAAAGAACTCCCTATCTGAGGACCCTAGCTTTGGGGACGCAGAAGAGTTGGATTATGAAGCTACTGATGACGAGAAAATGAATATCTTCGAAGCTGGTGTTCATCCCACCTTTTACCAGCCTCGAGACCCTACTCTTTTGATTGGCGGCATCAGGTCTGGCTGGGAGCACGACTATCTCAATCCTCTGCCCGCGCGATTGGATTCCCAGATCTCCAAGGACGTCACGAAAGACCCTGTGGAGGGACTTCGCCCTCAAGATTGGGATGCGCTGTTAAACGAAAGCTCTGGATTCATACGGCGCAAGATGCCACTCGCACTCCGGAAGTCAGTGAAGAACCTCCTTCAAGAGTTTGTTCTTCTCAAAAACCGCTATCCCACTCTTCCCCCTCCACCCGAGGATCCTGAATGCTCGCCTAAGAAGCCTGAAGAAGACACGCTGGCGAAAGAACCATCAACTCCAGTGCTTGCACAGGAACCTCACTTCCACGATGGTCTCGGATTAGATCCGGTGGAAAAGTCGCCTCTTTGGCTCGATCTCTGGAATGACACGCAGCCATGGTTCCCGTTATTTCTCGAGTGGGAAATTGAGTACAGCCATGTACCCTTAGAACACTGGGAGCTTGCAAAGAAGCGACCTTGCTATAGCTGTCATGAATCATTGCATTACGGTATCAGGCCAAACGTCAACCTGAAGGATAAGTACGCCGAGGACCCTGACACGAGAAGAATATCTGGTCGCATCTTGATCCTACCACAGCCTACCTTCTCACTTGAGGCTAAACTAGAGCAGCTATTTGCTTCTACGCCTCCCAGCGAGAAGAACATGGACCAATGCCACCGCACTCAGCTTTTGACATTGCTCAAGAAGCTTGAGTTTTTATTAGCTCTACTATCTGGCCTAGGTGCAAATATGCTTACTATTGAAGCTGGTAGTTACATCAGACCAGCAGTTAAGGACTCTAACTACTAGTAGGTTAATAGTTAATATCCTTCTATATATAACTATATCGACTGTAGCCTATATTCCTT